>CM047883.1:13180290-13202489 GCA_026212405.1 Petrea volubilis
TTTTCAGTTTTCAACCATAAAATGACCCTTAAATATAATATATGCAGAAATATAACCTAGAACATAGCCTACGCATGTTGAGCAAGATAAGTAACAAAAGAATATTTTGTGAGGTATAAATCATGAAAAACTTACCTGGAGAGTCCTTGTTGCAAATTCAACGCCAATGGTGGATTTGGATTCCAAACAAAACTCATTCCGTGTAAATCTTGACAAAATATTGGATTTTCCAACTCCCGAATCTCCAATCAAGACAATCTTAAATAAGTAATCGTACTCGTGATCCACCTTGTACGCCATTGATTAATTCTTCCCTCTGCACACACAATATATATATATATATATATATATATATAAATCAATAATATTTCTTAGTCAAAACTCATCATTAAACAATTGTTAATTAATAAGGTGCAACATATACTCTCTCTCTCTCTCTCTCGCACGCACACATACACATGCAAATATGGATGCATATTGTTGATATACATATCTTGTTGTAATGAAGAAAATGCATGATGAAGACAAAAACACTCACCACTAATTAACCAATCTTTGTATAATTAATCGATGCCCATTGGAAAACAGATTCTTGATTCGTCAACGACACAAGGAAGAGAATTCAAAAATTAAGTAATCGAAAACAAAATTGTACGCGACAAAAGTGATAAAGGCAGGGGGAGAGAGAGAGAGATGAAGTAAAAAAAGAAAAAAAAAAAAAAGAAAAAACGAAGAGTTTTCTTTCAAGATAAACAGAATAACCGAGATAACAGGTATTTAAACTATCATTCAGGTCTAATTATTATGTGGCCCTGAGACCTATAAATGGTATCAACATTGAATCCTTCGTAATGGCTACATGTTAACTAGTAGTGGCAGGCACGCACATAAATTAATTAAAATAAATATTGACTACCTTAGCCTTAAAGGAAAAAGAATATTAGTAATGAAGCAATTGAATAGTTAGGCTAAAATGGATTTTTGGTCCTATATGTACTATGCGATTGCATTGTAAGTCCTATACCACTACAAAAAAAAAAAAAAAAAATGGGAAAGCACCACGGACAATCCGTTGCTAATAGTCATGAAATTTTCTGGCAACCTGTATTTATTTTTGTACCACCCCAAAAATTAAAAACCTGAACATCAAAACCAAACATACACCCAAACATAAAAAAATACAACTCATCATCACCTCAAAAACACCCAAAATACACATAACTCATATTAATCACCACCAAAACATTCAACATACAACCAAACTATTTCAGACAAATTACAAAACAGTCAAGTGTTTAATACCCTAAAGTACCAAACAAACAACATCTACAAATCATTTAACAAAAAATAATCCATAATAAAGTTAGTTAAAGTTATAGTTACAACACAACAAAAATAGTTAACTATCAATCATCACCACCATTACCGCCATCATCATCTTCGTCATCTTGATTCCGAAGGTGGTGTTATGGAGTTTACCTAGAGTTCGATCGTCGTCTTGTTGATGAGATTCAATGAGAACTCCTCTGCTGGCTGGGGGTGGGCTACACAAATGGTGAATTGATAGACGGATGATATAATTGTTGTGGTTGGTTTAGGTTCAGTGAAGGTGTGAAACCTCCCTAGGCCAAGCTCTTGACGCTCTGAAGCAACACATTGAGCATGTTACACATGTCAGTCAACTCATGTGTTTGCACCTCCTCCATCCTCTTTAGCCTCTACTTCTGCTCGAGCATCATTGGATCCACCTAATCTCCGGATAAGTACAAGAACTTGTAGTCCCCATATTAGCTGATGGTCCATCTAAAACTTTGTACCACAGACCCTTATTTAGAGCACCTATCGTGTACTTCCACACCTAAAAAATTAAATATAGTTGTAACTTGTAAAACATCAATGTCGAACTATAATTCTAGAGCATGAATATTGAATTATATGACTTACTTTGAGTTGAGATGGTCTGGCAGGCTAGCTCGTGCCTCCCTTAGATTCAAGAGGTTGTTGGGAACAAACCTCCTGCCACTTATCATGGAATGCATTCTGCAAAATTTTAAATGATAGTCAAATTGAAATAATTTAAAAGATCAAACAGTTAATTATATAATGCATAATAAATACTCACATAATCGTTCTTCACCCGTTGATTCACATATCTCACATTTTCATCCTCATCTTTGTAAAAGTAGAGATGGAGAAGCGACACTCGCACATCCGGATAATACCCGAAATTATCTACTTGTAAGAAGACATGTACATGATTTAGTATAATAAATTTTAGTCATATGTAACAAACATAAATTTTAAATAATATACAAATCCAATTATTAACAAATTTGTCGTTGTGAGCGAGGTGAGACTTTGAACCTCTCTTATGAGTCGCCATTCCCCTTCCACCGCAATCTAAAGCTCGATTTTCTTTATTCACTTTGCTTTTTCTTTTGAAATTCGGTAACCTCCATTTTACTTGCAAGCCTAGCATGTTTCATCTCCAATCCAGGAAGACTTCATGTTAACGGAACAAGCTTTACTCAGTATATTCTTAAGGAGATATGCCTTGTACTCAAAAGTCTTCTAGACAGTGTCATCATGCTCACGTTTCCAATAGAACACTTTCTCCACAATGAAAAATGTAAAACTTAAAATAATAAGTGAGAATATAAACATTTAAGAAAATGTGTATAGTAATACTTACGTGGAATTCGGAGAACCACATCTGTCTATGAGGAGTCAATGCCTTGACCTACCACCCTATTTGTAGTGGGTGAAAAGTCGCCCCTCGAGAAGCCCAAGCGATGCAATTTTTATCGTTGCAACCTTCCAAATTCTAAAAAATAAAAACTCTTATGCAAAGCATTCTGGAGATGCCATCACAGTCGACCTCCATAGGACTAGATGGTAAGAGGTCGATTGGATGCCCAAAAAGAGCGTAAACCCTTCGATTGGGTCGTGGACTCGACCAAAGAGTGGGAACCAAATGACATGGCAGACATACGATCGCATGTATCACACTACTAGAAAATAGGAATTTAGCCACGAATTTTGATGAAAATTAGTGGTAAAAAATTGGCTATGGATCTAGCCACGGAAAAAATCCGTGGCCAACTATGGCGTGGCTAAAATTGGCCACGGATAAGTCACGGATTTTTGCAATTTTGGCCACGGATTTCTCCGTGGCCAACCTTTTTTATTTTTTTAAAAATTAAATTTAGCCATGAATTTATGTGTGGCCAATTTTGATTAATTTTTCATTTTTTTCATTTAGCCACAAATCTAGCATTTAATTATTTTCTAAATATATTACTGAGCCACGGATTTATCTGTGGCTATTATTTAATTTTTAAAAACTTTTTAATTTAGCCACGGATTAATCCGTGGCTATATTCAATTTTTTAAATCATTTTTTAATTTTTTTAAGTTTATCCGTGGCTAAAATAAATATTTTTTTAAAAAAAATTAAATTTAGCCCTGAAAAATCTGTGGCTAAAATAAATAATTTTTTAAAAAATATAGTTAGCGATGGAAAAATTTGTTGCTAATCTGGAAGTTTTTTTATGATTTATTTTGTTTTAACAAACCCCAAAACCTGCAATTTTTTTTTCAAAAATCAATATACCAACAAACTATCAATCAATATAATACTAATAATCCACAAGGCAAATTCTATGAAATATATAATTAATAATTAATATATCCTACTAATTAAATAGAACAATTCATACAAAAATGCATATATAACAATATCTAATTGTCAAATGCATGAATATCATCGTCTCAATCATCATCCTCATCATTATCATTGTCGTCATCGTCATCATCGCCTTCATTTTTCCGGATCGGGCATTTTAGTTGATTAGCTTAGACTTAGTCGTACAATTGGAGCAATACAACTTGAAAACTAATCAACATAGTTGAACTACCAAATAAAGTTAGTTTTTTGATAATTTGTGACAAGTTAACTGACATTAGTATACAATTATTACCGAACTACGAAATCATTCATATATATCACTGAAAAAGGAAAAACCTATTTCTTGAAAAAATTGTATTATTTAACTCATAAAATACAAAAATATAATAATCATGACGAAAATAATATGATTTTGAAATGGTTTAAACCTTTTTAACTCCCGAAATATCGGATATAGTGATATAAGTGAGCCATTTAAAATTAAAAAAAAATTCTTTTTGTTAGCCATGGAATTATTTTTTTAAATCCTTAGCCACAAATAAAACCGTGGCTAAGCCTTAATTCCAGAAAGAAAAAAAAATCTAATACTTAGCCACGGATAAAACCGTGCCTAAGGGCCCATTTAACAAAAAATTAAATAAAGTTCATTGGCTACAGATTTTTCAGTGGCTAAAAGTCAAAATTAGCAATTGACTTTTTTCAAATCGGGTGTTTTCGTTAATTAGCTTAAACGTAATCGTACAATTGGAGTAATACAACTTGAAAACTAATCAACATAGTTGAACTACCAAATAAAGTCAATTTTTTGATAATTTGTGATAAGTTAATTGACATTAGTATACAAATGTTCCCGAACTACGAAGTCATTTATATATATCATTGAAAAAGAACAAACGTATTTCATGAAAAAAATTGTATTATTTAACTCATAAAATACAAAAATATAATAATCATGATGAAAACAATACGATTTTGAAATGGTTTAAACCTTTCTAGCTCCCGAAATGTTGGATCAAGCAATAAAAGTGAGTCATTTAAAATAAAAAAAATAATTTTTTTCCTTATCTATGGATAAATTCGTGGCTCAGCAATACATTTTTTTAAAAAAATTTAAATTATTTTCTAGCCAAGGTTTTATCCATTGCCAAGTTCCAAAAAAAAAAAAAAAATTTCTTGAGATTTAGTCACGGATAAAACCGTGGCTAAGCTATACATTTTTTTAAAAAAATTAAACTACTTTCTAGCTGCGGTTTTACCCATGATCAAGTTCAAAAAAAAAAATTTTCTTGAGATTTTGCGACGGATAAAACTTTGGCTAAGCTATCCATTTTTTTAAAAAAAATAAAAAATTTCTAGCCATGGTTTTATCTGTGGCCAAGTTCAAAAAAACAAATTTTTTTCTTGAGAGTTAGCCACCGATAAAACAGTGGCTAAGCTATACATTTTTTTAAAAAATAAAATAAAATTATTTTCTAGCCACGGTTTTATCTGTGGCCAAGTTCAAAATTATTTTTTTCTTGAGATTTAGCTATGGATAAAATCGTGGCTAAGATATCCATTTTTTAAAAAAAATTAAATTATTTCCTAGCCACGGTTTTATCCATGGCCAAGTTCAAAAAAAAAACAAAAATTTTTCCTTGAGAGTTAGCCATGGATAAAACCGTGGCTAAGCTATAATTTAAAAAAAAGATTAAATTGTTTTCTAGCCACGGTTTTATCCATGGCCAAGTTAAAAAAAAAAAAAAATTCTTGAGATTTAGCTACGTATAAAACTGTGGCTAAGGGCTACATTTAAAAAAAAAATTAATTATTTGTCTAGCCACGCTTTTATCTTTGCCGAAGTTTAATATATCAAATTGTTTTCTTGAGATTTAGCCACGGAGAAGACTGTGGCTAAGCTATACATTTTTAAAAAATAAATTAAATTATTTTTCTACCCATAGACAAAACCGTGGCTAAGTGAAATATATATTCTTTTTTTGATTTTGCTACTGATAAAACCTTGGCTAAGCTACACATTTTTAGAAAAACAAATTAAATTATTTTTCTAGCCACGGTTTTATCCGTGGCTAAACGCATTATTATTGAAAAAAACATTTTTTTATATAGCCACGGATTTTTCCATATTTAGCTGGAAAAATCCGTGGCTAGATTTTTTTGTGATGTTTCAATATTCATGGCTAGATCCAAGCTGTTGGCAACCAATTTTATCCGTAGTTAAAAATCCGTGGCTATTTTATTATTTTTCTAATAGTGTCACCTCTTCTACCATGAGCCTTGGACCATAGGTGGGCTATCATCCCTCGGTCGGATGTCCCAATCGATTTCATGGTCGGTGTTGCCCTTGTAATGGCAAGAGCATCGCCGCACATATATAGTAGCGGGTAGACTATGTTCTCGAACTAAACGACTATCAATCGGCCACACATTGGATCTTTTCAGCCCACATTAGCATTAAATACCCTGCTAAGTCATAACATGGGGCGTCCAACTATCCCCCATACCTCATTAATGAAACCCACCAAATAGTGTCATGTCAGATCCCTAGACTTATGGGCTAGCTAGTCGATATCATCACATCAACAACCTAATAAGCTTAGAGACCTAATAGGTAAATTACAACTCATCCCAAAGACTTGCCCCATAAAATCTCCCCACTATAAATACCTTTTGCATTTATGACGAAGGGTAAGCATTTATTAGCCCATAGCTATCATATTTACTCTTAAATTTTTTGATCTAACTTATAATCGATCTTTGAGTTAGGCATCGAAGGGTTTTAGCCAAGACAACCATCGGCTAGCTCATGTTGCTTTCCTTCATTGTACGTTTCTCATCCTATTCCTTTCTTATCGACCTCAGATAAAGTTACCCTTGTCAACCAGGATTACTAACCCATTCGGTTCTTACCAAATCTGACCTACATGGATTATTATTATTATTATTATTATTATTATTATTATTATTATTGGCAGCAGCAACAACAACAATAGCTTGTATATATATATGTGTGTGTGTGTGTGTGTGTGTGCTAATCTCTTCTTATAAGTAAATAGGTAGAAAAAATCTAATTGATTCATATCTATATATAGGACGAAATAAGAATATAAGTAAAAATACTAACTTTACTTATATTAATGGCCATATACGATAATTATATATATATATATATAACCAAAATTTCCAATTAGATAAGTTATATTTGACTTTTTATTTATATAAATAAGTTCGAATACTCAGATAAGAAGAATTGGATATTTGGATAATTATAAGCAAAAACGGATATTGGGATATTCGAATGTCCATAATTTTGTCTAATTCTTAGGAATACTTAATGGATACGAATATATCCAAATTTGTAAAATATCCATCGGATTCAAAGTCGAATATGAGGTTTTGAATGTTCGTTGGATTCAGATACGAATACAGATATCAAAAAACTTAATCAGATACTAAATGCAAAAGTTTTATTATTTTTTCTTTTTTTATAAATATTTAGGATGATAATTGACTTTAAGAACACCTTTTGAATCATAAGATCCATGATAACGAAATAAGTGACAATATATAACAAAGAGAGCAAGAAAAGCATAAATATAATTTTGTAATATAAATAATTAAATTGAATATATATATATATATATTTATCTAATCTAAAGATGATAACTATAAAGAATTTCTGCGTACTTTAAATGATTAATTATTGTCAATATTTGATAAGTTTTTAATGTATATACTTTTATGTGCATGTTTTGTATGCTTTTCATTTATTTTATTTGATGTTTTAAAATTGCAAAGATGAAATTTGTGCTAAATGGAATAAATCCTTGATTCGATCAATTATGTAAATATTTTCGTGAGTTGGATTGTGGAAGGGGTATTAATTATTATCGAAGGGGTGTACAACTAATTACCACGGGGGATTCAATTGACGATGTTTACACCCTAGTTTGTTCTGCTTGGTTTTTATGCGTTAATTTGCTTTCCTTTACTTTAAACTGTTTTTCATCACTTTTCGAAGCTTAGAAAGTAGAGAATTTATAAGCTTATTGTTGCATAATCTGTTTCTCACATGGACAATACCTTTACTTTCACTCTTTATTACTAGAGTAATTCGTACACTTGCGAAAAAATCACAACAAGTTTTTGGCACCATTGCCGGGAACGGTGATTACCGATATCCAAAATGTACTGACATCTATTGATTTAAGACAATTATTTACTTTTGTTTTAATTTTTTATTTTTTTTATCTTTTTCTTTTATTTTTAATTTCATGCTGGTGTAGGTGTATGTGAAGGTCTCTAACTTTCAAATTGGCTCCTTTTGATCCCGAGACAGAAAGAACATTGCATCAACTTCCCCATGCTAGAAGACATCAAGAATCAGAGCAACAAGAGTGGCTTTACAAGACACAGAGATGGCTCAGCAGAATAACAAAGCTTTGATGGAGTATGTATTACTTGATGCCACTGGGATTCGTGGGAGCATTGTTGTGCCGACTATTGATGCTAATAACTTTGGGATCAAATCGGTGATCATTAATACTATGCAGCAACTCCAATTTGGGGGATGGTCGACACAGGATCCAAACTCTCACTTGTCCCCCTCTTTGATGATTTGTGCAACTTTCAAGATTAATGGTGTCTCTAACAGTGTTATTTATCTTCAATTATTCCAATTTTTGCTGAGATATAGGGCTAATGATTGGTTGAGTTCTTTGTCACCTAGCTCCATCTTCGCATCGGATGATCTCTCAAAAATTGGCAAAATATTTCCCTTCTCATAAAGTGTCTGCAATTTGAGAGAAATTGATGGCATTTCAACAGCAAGACTAGGAGTCACTGAGCAAAACTTGGGAATGCTTCAAGGAATTAGCAAAGGAAGTGTTTTAACCTTAGTCTTCCAATTGGTTGCCAGTTCAAAGATTCTCCAATAAGTGGTAGAATCCCTATGAATTATAATTAACGCGTCCACAGGAGACTATTGATACCCAAATCCACAAAAGCTACATGCAAGTTGATTGAGGAAATCACCACAAATGACTACTAGTAGGGAACAAGTAGGGCAAATCTTACATTCGTACAAACTCCAAAGGTTGAGGGTATAATTTTGGTAGATACCATGTCTTTGATTAATACTAAATTTGATGTCTTATTTAAGAAATTTGATCAATTGATTGTTAATGTGGTATCTAACCCTCCTTTGAGTTGTGGTGTTTGTGGAAGGCCCCATAGCATGAATAAATGTTTAGGGCCTATGGACCAGAACAAGTTCACTATGTCAACAATTGGACCCAAAATAACCACTGTGCACACACATATAACAAGGGATGGAGAAATAGTCCTAATTTTTCTTGAGGGTAATTAGAATGTTCAAAGCCAACAATTTGGGCAACTTAAACAAAACTTTCAGCTTAAACCCCAGGATTTTAGTCACACCACTCCAACCTTCACAACTCGAATCCAAGTCTTAATTAGAAGCCTCCCTTGAAAGTTTCATTCTCATTGCCATGGATAAGTTTGAACAGATTGATTATCGAATAGACAACATAGTACGTATCTCATGATACGACTCTAGAAATGCAAATAAAGCAATCTGCTAGTTTATTCCACTCTATAACCTCTGGAGCATTGCCTAGCCAAGCGGTTGTGAACCCAAGAGAGCATTGCAATGTAGTCAGGAATGGGCGTGAATTTGAAGAATTTCCAAGAAAAAAAAGAATCTTGATGAGACAATAAACGAGGGCAAGTCTAGGGGAGTTAAGGTAAACACAAAAGAGTTGGTAAAGGAGAAGAAGAAGGCGAATGAGGTTAAACCTCACGTGCCCCCAGTGTCATTTCCTTAAAGGCTGGTCAAACATAAATTAAACAAAGAGTTTGGGAACATTCATAGATGTGCTTAAGCAATGTAATACCCTGAGACTTTAGTATGACTTTAAAGTAAGCAGTAACAAGCATTCTCCAAGTAGCCTAATGGCAAAGCTCCTCATCAAACTAGCAAGGTCAAGGGTTGAATGCTAGCTTACATGTATATTAAAAGAATTCAAAATACCTTTAAATGTATTTGTCATTGGTTCAATTCTTTTTTGAATAAAATCTAAAAATTTGAATTTTAAATATTGAACCTAATAACGGGAGGAATAAAGGTTCTGAAAAGAATTGAGGACCATTCAAGGCTATTAAAAAGATGAATGTTGACATCCTTTGATCCTTTTATGTTAGGTATAGCTAGAATGCAAAACACATTACACACACACACACACACACACATATTTGGTCACACAAGTACACACATACACACTATGTGAGTATAATTAGGGATGGCAACGGGGCGGGTATGGGGTGGGTTTGGCCAAACCCGGGACCCGCCCCGCTGGGGATTTTTTGGACCCGGCCCCGGACCCGCCGGGTCTGGGTTGGACCCGGCAATCCCGGTTTATATTTTTTAAATAATTAAAAAAATATTTTTTTTAGAAAATTGATATTTTTACAATTTTATAAACATGAAAAAAATAATAGTATTGCTAAAACACTAATTATTTACAAATTTTTATGAACATATTTTAATTTAAAAAAAAACATCATTATCGCATATTTATTTCCATATATTTTGAAATCATAACTTGATTATTAATGTTATATAATTATTTTTATATAAAAGAGTATCATATTTATTTTTTTAAGTAACTATTTATATAATATATACTTTTATGTATGAAATATAGATATATATTATATAAATTTACATAAAATAAAAAATAAAAATATATATAAATTATCAACTGGGGCGGGTCCGGGGTGGGTCCAGGTTTTAAAATGAAGACCCAGGACCCACTCCGGACCCGGTTAGGAGCCTTAAAACCCGGATGCCCCTTCCAGGTTGCAAGTGCCCAGAACCAACACTATTAAGTAAGAAGGTGAAGGATACTGAGGTTACACATGACATAACCAAATTGACAAACTGAGACGGAAAACCAAAGCATTGTAACACTTTTTGAAGAAAACAACACTCAACTTTATCATATGCTTTGGTAATGTCTAATTTTGGAGCAAAGAAACTCGTTTTGCCTTTCCATTTTTGTTTTATATAGTGATTAAGTTCAAAGGCAACGATGGTATTGTCCAACATGAAGCGTCCGGGGATAAAGGCCGCTTGGGTAGGGGCTTTAAGTTGGTATCACTCCATTGGACTAGGTCTATTCTGCAATTATCAAGCTGAGGCATGGTCGATGTGTTTTGTGGTCCGATATCTCCATCCTTCGTCCAATGGTCCTTAATAACACTTTCACAGTCCGAGCTTCGGATCCACATAGATTCAAAGCGGAATATCTTCTGTTGATGGGGTCTTGCAGGCGGTTTGGGCCATAACTCGATTAAGAGTGGGTTATGATCAGAACAGGTGGTAGGGATGTGCTGATGAAAACTTTATCAAATAACATGGATTGAAACATAATAATCCAAGATATGATAAATACGATTCCTATGAATCGATTAAGCACAGGATCTATAGTAAATAAACAAATAATGCTTTTGACTATGATCACTAACCTTGATCCATTGCTAATGCAGAAGAAAATGGAGCTAGGGTTGGTGGTCTTCTAAGCCAAGGAATAAACGGCGTAAGTTTTTCTGTATTCTCTCTCTTAGATGGGGCAGAAAGAAAGACGTCGTTTTATATGGCTTAGGGACCATGCCCTAATGCATCTTAATTATCACACTTTAATTATGGGCCCATCAAACATAATTAGAGTGTGATCGTGCTTCTACACATAAAAGGCCCATACTCAAAATATATAGTATTTCTATAAGCCCACTGAATTTATTTCATCTCCCACTTGGTCCACATATATTTTTCGAAAAATTGTACATAGCTGAAACCTTAGTGCGCACAAACTTTATGCCATCTCAACCTCGAAATATCCCAAAACAATCTGGTCCATCAATTGTGCCAATATAGGATCAAAGCGGCTTTTGTCACATAAGTAGTAACTAAACCGAACAATGGTCACAATATTAACAAAATTAATGACATAGATCAAGTATGGATGTGTAGCATGAAAATTACATGTAATGTGATCTCAATCATGTCTATTTCCAACTGGTCCTACCTTATGACTCAAAGAGTCCCTTAACACTTTCCAATCTTTATGCAAAACCACAGCGGAAAGTCAATAACTTTACTTCAGAGCATTTAATCAAGCATGAAATTTATAAATCTTATAAAACTTTAGTCTGTACAGTATATAAATCATGTCAAAAGCATCATGGTAAACAACACACTCATACTAGAGTGACATGTCATCTATCCTGATGACCTCCATACGAACCACATGCTCATGAAACACCTTAGGAGGTAATGCCTTAGTGAGCGGATCCGCAATCATGTAGTTTGTACTAATATGCTCTATTGACACCTGAAGGCTCTGAACTCTTTCCTTCACAACCAAATATTTTATGTCAATGTGCTTTGACTTAGACGAACTTCGGTTGTTCTTTGCATACAACTCAGCGGCCTTATTATCACAATTGATTTTCAATGGTTTCTCAATGCCATTGACTACTTGCAATCCAGTGATAAAGTTCCGGAGCCATATCCCTTGATTAGACGCCTCATAGCAAGCTACGAATTCTACCTCCATGGTCGAGGAAGCTATCAGTGTCTGCTTGACACTTTTCCAGCAAACAGCCCCTCCAGCCATCATGAAGACATAGCCTGATGTAGACCTCCTGCTATCCAGACATCCAGCAAAATCCGAATCGGAATATCCCACAATCTCGAGGTGGTCCAATCTCCGATAAGTAAGCATATGATCCTTAGTCTTTTGTAAATATCTCATAACCCGTTTTGCTGCTCTCCAATGATCCATACTCGGGTTACTCAAATACCTACCCAACATCCCTACTATGTACGCTATATCCGGACGCGTACACACTTGAGCATACATGAGACTCCCTACTGCTGATGCATAAGGGACTTTGTCCATTTCTTTTCTCTCTAGGTCTGTCTTTGGACATTGAAGCAAACTAAATTTATCTCCTTTTGCCACAGGTGTATCCCCTGGTGCACAACTGTGCATGCCAAAACGGCAAAGCACCTTATCGATATAGGCCTTTTGCGATAATCCGAGTATACCTCTGGAACGATCTCGATGGATCTGTATACCCAGAACAAAAGACGCCTCACCAAGATCTTTCATTTCAAATTTACTTGATAGAAATTTCTTGGTTTCATGCAATAGGCCTACATCACTGCTTGCCAGTAGAATATCGTCTACATACAACACTAGGATGATAAATTTGCTCCCACTAACCTTGAGATATATACATTGATCAACGGTGTTTTCCTTAAAACCAAAAGAGGTTATCACCTGATCAAACTTCCGGTACCACTGGCAGGATGCCTGCTTTAAACCATAGATGGACTTTTTAAGTTTACATACTAGGTGCTTTGAGTTTTTGGGCTCAAAGTTCTCCGGTTGCACCATGTATATAGTTTCCTCAATGTCTCCATTGAGAAATGCTGTCTTTACGTCCATCTGGTGTAACTCTAAATCATAATGAGTTACGAGTGCCATTATTATTCTAAAAGAGTCTTTCGTTGATACCGGTGAGAAAGTCTCTTTAAAGTCTATGCCTTCCTTCTGAGTGAATCCCTTGGCGACTAGGCGTGCTTTGTATCTTTCGATGTTACCATTTGAATCTCGTTTGGTTTTGAAAACCCATTTGCAACCGATGGGTTTCACCCCATGTGGTAACTCGACAAGATCCCAAACGCCATTGTCTGCCATGGATTTCATCTCCTCATTCATGGCTTTGATCCATTCATCAGAATTCGAACACAATTTGATTTGACTGAAAGATGTTGGATCATCTTGCAATCCCGTGTCAAATTCATGTTCATTGAGATACACGACGTAGTCATTTGAAATCGCTTTTCTCCTTTCTCTGGTGGATCTCCTTAATGGCATATCAAGCTGAGGTTGTTGGGGTTCATCGACTTGACTAGATGATGATTCCCCTACCTGATTAGTAGGCATTTCAAGTGGTCTTGTGTTTTCTATAGCATCCTGATTCATAGGCTGAAAAATAGTAGGACTTGTCGTCCAATTCTTTTCAGCCGTAATTGTAATAGGAATGCTAACATATTCCTCTTCAAACACAACTTCCTTATCTTGATTGCTCCCACTAAAGACAACATCCTCAATGAATTTGGCATTCCCAGTTTCGAAAAAGGACCTATTTGAGGGATTATAAAACTTAAAGCCCCTCGACCTTTCGGAGTATCCGACAAAGTAGCAGCTAACTGTTCTTGAGTCCAGTTTCTTTTCATTAGGCCTATAAGGCCTAGCCTCAGCTGGACATCCCCAGACATGCAAGTGCCTAATACTGGGCTTCTTGCCTGTCCACAGCTCGTACGGGGTTTTTGCTACTGCTTTGCTTGGAACTCTATTTAGTATATAAACTGCAGTCTTTAATGCTTCGCCCCAAAGTGATTCCGGTAATGAAGAATGACTAATCATACTTCGTACCATGTCCTTAAGAGTTCGGTTTTGTGACGACCCGGTAATCTGTAATATTTAAATAATTGATTTAAAATCTTTTGCTTCTTGTAAATGTTATTATTACTTGTTGTTTTCAAATTTTCGTCTGCTTTTGCGATTAATTTACAATTTGAACGGTAAAGTGTCAATTTTCGAACTTTCTATGCCCTAAATTGCAATTTTCAAAAATATAACTAAAATATTCTTAATTTCTGAGAAATATACATATAATTTCAGATTTATAAACATTAAATTTCATAATTTTGGAATTTTTCTAAATTAATTATGAATTTTCGGATTTTATGCCCAAAAACCCTAATTTATGCCCTAAAACCCTAATTTTCAGTTTTTACAAAATAAATAAATACAAATTCGAATTTTTAATAAAATAAAGATATGATTTCAGATTTTATAAGATGAGGACAATCAAAATCAGATTTTATTAGATTTTATTTGATTTTATTTGATTTTGTGTTAATATTTTATTAAAATATCCTACACTAATATAAGATGAATTTCTTCTAGAAATTGTGCATTTGTGTGGTCTTCCATTCATCTAGATTCATGACTCATGGATTAGGGTTACACCAAGGCTAGAATAGAGGAGGGAGGTGGAAGATTTCATTTAATTTGGCATTTAATTCTATGCCTAGTTGGGAGATTTGCATTAAATGGAAAGATTTGCATTTATTAAACCTTGGTCCCCAAGTCTTGCCTTCTACCCTCATTCTCCACTATAAATAGGACCTCCCACACACTTCCCCATCCCCAAAAACGTCCTCACACATACACACACTATACTCTCTCTATTTTCTTCCACAAACACACAAATCCCGCCTAAAAACACACCCCCTCACTTACTCTACTCTCAACACCCAAAACACTTCTTATGTATAGCCTATCTTCCACCCACATATATGTACACACAAGCCCTTCTATTTTCATCCATATATACCTATAAAGCCTTCTATATCCTCTCTTTTTCCCTAAAAACATTTCAAGGTAGGAGTATTGTTTAATTTCATGAGTAAAGTAGGAATTTAAGTATCTTGTAAGTTTTAGATATTTTATGCTTTCATTTTCATTATAGTATTATGTGAAATTATGTGTCTACGTGCACCTATTCAAACACACACGCACCTTATGGGGTTGAATGATATTTCTACTCAACCGTCGCGTTGACTCCTCCTTTCCAATACTTTTTAGACAGAAATGAGATAGCGGATCAGAGTGGCGCAGCGGAAGCATTTGGAAGCTTTTTACACGATATAGTTACTTTTCTATTCTTTTGAAAATTGTGACTTTTGTATTTTGTACAAATTATATGTGAAAATAATTATTTATACAACTATGAAAATATTACCGTTGCGTGTTTCTATCCAATTTTATTTTATAAATAAAAGGGTATTTTTCCGGGTCGTGACAAATGGTATCAGAGCCGCTTGCCAGCCGGAATACTGGGAGCTAAGTGCTCTGTGGGGCAAAGTGCTACGCATACGGGAGCCACCGCTTGAGCCCGCAGAGCAAATGTTACGTCTTGAGCCCACGAGGCCAAGTGCTATGTATTGAAAGTGTTGAGCCCACGAGGCCAAGTACTATATGTCTTGAAAGTCTTGAGCCCATGAGGCCAAGTACTACTTCTTGAATGTTTTGAGCCTGCGGGGCAAAGTGCTACGTGTGCGGGAGTCGCCTCTTGAGCCCACAGGAGCCACCTCTAGAGTCCCGACGCCTGGCAGATGGTATTGGTATGTGTGACTTTTGCTACAAAACTTCTAGTGTATCTATTGAATTTTGTATTTGATTGGAATATATTTTGGGTTCTAAACTCTTTTGTGAAAGCATATTTTTGGAAAAATACCCTCAACTCTTTTACAAAATAAAGTTGAATTTCGAGGACGAAATTCTTTTAAGGAGGGGAGGATGTGACGACCCGGTAATCTGTAATATTTAAATAATTGATTTAAAATCTTTTGCTTCTTGTAAATGTTATTATTACTTGTTGTTTTCAAATTTTCGTCTGCTTTTGCGATTAATTTACAATTTGAACGGTAAAGTGTCAATTTTCGAACTTTCTATGCCCTAAATTGCAATTTTCAAAAATATAACTAAAATATTCTTAATTTCTGAGAAATATACATATAATTTCAGATTTATAAACATTAAATTTCATAATTTTGGAATTTTTCTAAATTAATTATGAATTTTCGGATTTTATGCCCAAAAACCCTAATTTATGCCCTAAAACCCTAATTTTCAGTTTTTACAAAATAAATAAATACAAATTCGAATTTTTAATAAAATAAAGATATGATTTCAGATTTTATAAGATGAGGACAATCAAAATCAGATTTATTAGATTTTATTTGATTTTATTTGATTTTGTGTTAATATTTTATTAAAATATCCTACACTAATATAAGATGAATTTCTTCTAGAAATTGTGCATTTGTGTGGTCTTCCATTCATCTAGATTCATGACTCATGGATTAGGGTTACACCAAGGCTAGAATAGAGGAGGGAGGTGGAAGATTTCATTTAATTTGGCATTTAATTCTATGCCTAGTTGGGAGATTTGCATTAAATGGAAAGATTTGCATTTATTAAACCTTGGTCCCCAAGTCTTGCCTTCTACCCTCATTCTCCACTATAAATAGGACCTCCCACACACTTCCCCATCCCCAAAAACGTCCTCACACATACACACACTATACTCTCTCTATTTTCTTCCACAAACACACAAATCCCGCCTAAAAACACACCCCCTCACTTACTCTACTCTCAACACCCAAAACACTTCTTATGTATAGCCTATCTTCCACCCACATATATGTACACACAAGCCCTTCTATTTTCATCCATATATACCTATAAAGCCTTCTATATCCTCTCTTTTTCCCTAAAAACATTTCAAGGTAGGAGTATTGTTTAATTTCATGAGTAAAGTAGGAATTTAAGTATCTTGTAAGTTTTAGATATTTTATGCTTTCATTTTCATTATAGTATTATGTGAAATTATGTGTCTACGTGCACCTATTCAAACACACACGCACCTTATGGGGTTGAATGATATTTCTACTCAACCGTCGCGTTGACTCCTCCTTTCCAATACTTTTTAGACAGAAATGAGATAGCGGATCAGAGTGGCGCAGCGGAAGCATTTGGAAGCTTTTTACACGATATAGTTACTTTTCTATTCTTTTGAAAATTGTGACTTTTGTATTTTGTACAAATTATATGTGAAAATAATTATTTATACAACTATGAAAATATTACCGTTGCGTGTTTCTATCCAATTTTATTTTATAAATAAAAGGGTATTTTTCCGGGTCGTGACAAATGGTATCAGAGCCGCTTGCCAGCCGGAATACTGGGAGCTAAGTGCTCTGTGGGGCAAAGTGCTACGCATACGGGAGCCACCGCTTGAGCCCGCAGAGCAAATGTTACGTCTTGAGCCCACGAGGCCAAGTGCTATGTATTGAAAGTGTTGAGCCCACGAGGCCAAGTACTATATGTCTTGAAAGTCTTGAGCCCATGAGGCCAAGTACTACTTCTTGAATGTTTTGAGCCTGCGGGGCAAAGTGCTACGTGTGCGGGAGTCGCCTCTTGAGCCCACAGGAGCCACCTCTAGAGTCCCGACGCCTGGCAGATGGTATTGGTATGTGTGACTTTTGCTACAAAACTTCTAGTGTATCTATTGAATTTTGTATTTGATTGGAATATATTTTGGGTTCTAAACTCTTTTGTGAAAGCATATTTTTGGAAAAATACCCTCAACTCTTTTACAAATAAAGTTGAATTTCGAGGACGAAATTCTTTTAAGGAGGGGAGGATGTGACGACCCGGTAATCTGTAATATTTAAATAATTGATTTAAAATCTTTTGCTTCTTGTAAATGTTATTATTACTTGTTGTTTTCAAATTTTCGTCTGCTTTTGCGATTAATTTACAATTTGAACGGTAAAGTGTCAATTTTCGAACTTTCTATGCCCTAAATTGCAATTTTCAAAAATATAACTAAAATATTCTTAATTTCTGAGAAATATACATATAATTTCAGATTTATAAACATTAAATTTCATAATTTTGGAATTTTTCTAAATTAATTATGAATTTTCGGATTTATGCCCAAAAACCCTAATTTATGCCCTAAAACCCTAATTTTCAGTTTTTACAAAATAAATAAATACAAATTCGAATTTTTAATAAAATAAAGATATGATTTCAGATTTTATAAGATGAGGACAATCAAAATCAGATTTTATTAGATTTTATTTGATTTTATTTGATTTTGTGTTAATATTTTATTAAAATATCCTACACTAATATAAGATGAATTTCTTCTAGAAATTGTGCATTTGTGTGGTCTTCCATTCATCTAGATTCATGACTCATGGATTAGGGTTACACCAAGGCTAGAATAGAGGAGGGAGGTGGAAGATTTCATTTAATTTGGCATTTAATTCTATGCCTAGTTGGGAGATTTGCATTAAATGGAAAGATTTGCATTTATTAAACCTTGGTCCCCAAGTCTTGCCTTCTACCCTCATTCTCCACTATAAATAGGACCTCCCACACACTTCCCCATCCCCAAAAACGTCCTCACACATACACACACTATACTCTCTCTATTTTCTTCCACAAACACACAAATCCCGCCTAAAAACACACCCCCTCACTTACTCTACTCTCAACACCCAAAACACTTCTTATGTATAGCCTATCTTCCACCCACATATATGTACACACAAGCCCTTCTATTTTCATCCATATATACCTATAAAGCCTTCTATATCCTCTCTTTTTCCCTAAAAACATTTCAAGGTAGGAGTATTGTTTAATTTCATGAGTAAAGTAGGAATTTAAGTATCTTGTAAGTTTTAGATATTTTATGCTTTCATTTTCATTATAGTATTATGTGAAATTATGTGTCTACGTGCACCTATTCAAACACACACGCACCTTATGGGGTTGAATGATATTTCTACTCAACCGTCGCGTTGACTCCTCCTTTCCAATACTTTTTAGACAGAAATGAGATAGCGGATCAGAGTGGCGCAGCGGAAGCATTTGGAAGCTTTTTACACGATATAGTTACTTTTCTATTCTTTTGAAAATTGTGACTTTTGTATTTTGTACAAATTATATGTGAAAATAATTATTTATACAACTATGAAAATATTACCGTTGCGTGTTTCTATCCAATTTTATTTTATAAATAAAAGGGTATTTTTCCGGGTCGTGACAAATGGTATCAGAGCCGCTTGCCAGCCGGAATACTGGGAGCTAAGTGCTCTGTGGGGCAAAGTGCTACGCATACGGGAGCCACCGCTTGAGCCCGCAGAGCAAATGTTACGTCTTGAGCCCACGAGGCCAAGTGCTATGTATTGAAAGTGTTGAGCCCACGAGGCCAAGTACTATATGTCTTGAAAGTCTTGAGCCCATGAGGCCAAGTACTACTTCTTGAATGTTTTGAGCCTGCGGGGCAAAGTGCTACGTGTGCGGGAGTCGCCTCTTGAGCCCACAGGAGCCACCTCTAGAGTCCCGACGCCTGGCAGATGGTATTGGTATGTGTGACTTTTGCTACAAAACTTCTAGTGTATCTATTGAATTTTGTATTTGATTGGAATATATTTTGGGTTCTAAACTCTTTTGTGAAAGCATATTTTTGGAAAAATACCCTCAACTCTTTTACAAAATAAAGTTGAATTTCGAGGACGAAATTCTTTTAAGGAGGGGAGGATGTGACGACCCGGTAATCTGTAATATTTAAATAATTGATTTAAAATCTTTTGCTTCTTGTAAATGTTATTATTACTTGTTGTTTTCAAATTTTCGTCTGCTTTTGCGATTAATTTACAATTTGAACGGTAAAGTGTCAATTTTCGAACTTTCTATGCCCTAAATTGCAATTTTCAAAAATATAACTAAAATATTCTTAATTTCTGAGAAATATACATATAATTTCAGATTTATAAACATTAAATTTCATAATTTTGGAATTTTTCTAAATTAATTATGAATTTTCGGATTTTATGCCCAAAAACCCTAATTTATGCCCTAAAACCCTAATTTTCAGTTTTTACAAAATAAATAAATACAAATTCGAATTTTTAATAAAATAAAGATATGATTTCAGATTTTATAAGATGAGGACAATCAAAATCAGATTTTATTAGATTTTATTTGATTTTATTTGATTTTGTGTTAATATTTTATTAAAATATCCTACACTAATATAAGATGAATTTCTTCTAGAAATTGTGCATTTGTGTGGTCTTCCATTCATCTAGATTCATGACTCATGGATTAGGGTTACACCAAGGCTAGAATAGAGGAGGGAGGTGGAAGATTTCATTTAATTTGGCATTTAATTCTATGCCTAGTTGGGAGATTTGCATTAAATGGAAAGATTTGCATTTATTAAACCTTGGTCCCCAAGTCTTGCCTTCTACCCTCATTCTCCACTATAAATAGGACCTCCCACACACTTCCCCATCCCCAAAAACGTCCTCACACATACACACACTATACTCTCTCTATTTTCTTCCACAAACACACAAATCCCGCCTAAAAACACACCCCCTCACTTACTCTACTCTCAACACCCAAAACACTTCTTATGTATAGCCTATCTTCCACCCACATATATGTACACACAAGCCCTTCTATTTTCATCCATATATACCTATAAAGCCTTCTATATCCTCTCTTTTTCCCTAAAAACATTTCAAGGTAGGAGTATTGTTTAATTTCATGAGTAAAGTAGGAATTTAAGTATCTTGTAAGTTTTAGATATTTTATGCTTTCATTTTCATTATAGTATTATGTGAAATTATGTGTCTACGTGCACCTATTCAAACACACACGCACCTTATGGGGTTGAATGATATTTCTACTCAACCGTCGCGTTGACTCCTCCTTTCCAATACTTTTTAGACAGAAATGAGATAGCGGATCAGAGTGGCGCAGCGGAAGCATTTGGAAGCTTTTTACACGATATAGTTACTTTTCTATTCTTTTGAAAATTGTGACTTTTGTATTTTGTACAAATTATATGTGAAAATAATTATTTATACAACTATGAAAATATTACCGTTGCGTGTTTCTATCCAATTTTATTTTATAAATAAAAGGGTATTTTTCCGGGTCGTGACAGGTTTCGTCTCTCAGCAACACCATTTTGGCTTGGATTTCCCGGCATAGTGTACTGAGGTACAATTCCGCACTCAATCAAATATTTGGCGAAGGGCCCTGGACGTTGTTCACCTGACCCATCATATCTACCATAGTATTCCCCACCACGGTCAGATCTGCCAGTCTTAATTTTCTTGCCTAATTGATTTTCAACTTCGGCTTTGAAACTTTTAAATACGTCCAGTGACTCAGACTTCTCATGAATTAAGTACAAATAACCATAACGAGAGTAATCATCTATAAAGTTGATAAAATATTGTTGTCCATTCCATGAAGCTGTAGGGAATGGACCACAAATATCCGTGTGTATCAACTCCAAGAGTTCCTTACTCCTATTTGCACTTGTTTTCTTTATGTTTGTTTGTTTTCCCTTTACACATTCAATGCAGATTTTAAAATCTGAAAAATCAAGGGAGTCAAGTATTCCTTGTGATATAAGCCTCTTTATTCTCTGTTCAGAGATATGCCCTAATCGCTTATGCCACAGCATAGATGAATTCTCATTCGTTAATTTGCGTTTAGTACCATAATTACTTGAATGCAGATTTTCATTCTTATTGGAAGCTTGGTTGTTTAATCTATATAATTTATCAATTAGAATACCGGTTCCAACAACATTTGAATTTAAAAAAACACTGCAAATTCCATTCCCAAATGAACAAGTATAACCAAATTTGTCCAAACAAGAAACGGAAATTAAATTTCGTCTAAAAGACGGCACAATAAATGTTTCTTCCAAATTCAAAAATGAACCAGTATCTAATGAAATTCTAAAA